>OW052229.1:14437512-14440012 GCA_932527175.1 Operophtera brumata
TGGAATGAATGGAATGAATGAAATGATTGATGAATGAATGGAATGAATGGTACGAAATGAACGATATTAACGAAATGAATGAAATGAACGGAATGAACGGAATGAATGGAATGAATGGAATGAATGGAATGAACGCAATGAATGCTATGAACGAAATGAACGAAATGAACGAAATGAACGAAATGAACGAAATGAACGAAATGAACGAAATGAACGAAATGAACGAAATGAACGAAATGAACGAAATGAACGAAATGAACGAAATGAACGAAATGAACGAAATGAACGAAATGAACGAAATGAACGAAATGAATGAAATGAATGAAATGAATGAAATGAATGAAATGAACGAAATTAACGAAATTAACGAAATGAACGAAATGAACGAAATAAACGAAATGAATGAATGAATGAATGAATGAATGAATAAAATGAATGAAAATACTGAATGAATGAAATGAATGAAATGAATGAAATGAATGAAATGAATGAAATGAATGAAATGAATGAAATGAATGAAATGAATGAAATGAATGAAATGAATGAAATGAATGAAATGAATGAAATGAATGAAATGAATGAAATGAATGAAATGAATGAAATGAATGAAATGAATGAAATGAATGAAATGAATGAAATGAATGAAATGAATGAAATGAATGAAATGAATGAAATGAATGAAATGAATGAAATGAATGAAATGAATGAAATGAATGAAATGAATGAAATGAATGAAATGAATGGAATGAATGGAATGAATGAAATGAATGAAATGAATGAATGAACTGAATGGAATGAATGGAATGAATGGAATGAATGGAATGAATGAAATGAATGAAATGAATGGAATGAATGGAATGAATGAATGAATGAATGAATGAATGAATGAATGAATGGAATGAATGAAATGAATGAAATGAATGGAATGAATGGAATGAATGAAATGAATGAATGAACTGAATGGAATGAATGGAATGAATGGAATGAATGGAATGAATGAAATGAATGAAATGAATGAAATGAATGAAATGAATGAAATGAATGAAATGAATGAAATGAATGAAATGAATGAAATGAATGAAATGAATGAATGAATGAATGAACTAATGAATGAATGAATGGAATGAATGAAATGAATGAAATGAATGAAATGAATGATGAATGAATGAAATGAATGAAATGAATGAAATGAATGAAATGAATGAAATGAATGAAATGAATGAAATGAATGAAATGAATGAAATGAATGAAATGAATGAAATGAATGAAATGAATGAAATGAATGAAATGAATGAAATGAATGAAATGAATGGAATGAATGGAATGAATGAAATGAATGAAATGAATGAATGAACTGAATGGAATGAATGGAATGAATGGAATGAATGGAATGAATGAAATGAATGAAATGAATGGAATGAATGGAATGAATGAATGAATGAATGAATGAATGAATGAATGAATGGAATGAATGAAATGAATGAAATGAATGGAATGAATGGAATGAATGAAATGAATGAATGAACTGAATGGAATGAATGGAATGAATGGAATGAATGGAATGAATGAAATGAATGAAATGAACGAAATGAACGGAATGAATGAATGAATGAATGAATGAATGAATGAATGAATGGAATGAATGAAATGAATGAATGAATGAATGGAATGAATAGAATGAATGGAATGAATGAAATGATTGATGAATGAATGTAATGAATGGAACGAAATGAACGAAATTAATGAAATGAACGAAATGAACGAAATGAACGAAATGAACGAAATGAACGAAATGAACGAAATGAACGAAATGAACGAAATGAACGCAATGAACGCAATGAACGAAATGAACGAAATGAACGCAATGAACGCAATGAACGCAATGAACGCAATGAACGCAATGAACGCAATGAACGCAATGAACGCAATGAACGCAATGAACGCAATGAACGAAATGAACGCAATGAACGCAATGAACGAAATGAACGAAATGAACGAAATGAACGAAATGAACGAAATGAACGAAATGAACGGAATGAATGAATGAATGAATGAATGAATGAATGAATGAATGAATGGAATGAATGAAATGAATGAATGAATGAATGGAATGAATGGAATGAATGGAATGAATGGAATGAATGGAATGAATGGAATGAATGAAATGATTGATGAATGAATGGAATGAATGGTACGAAATGAACGAAATTAACGAAATGAATGAAATGAACGGAATGAACGGAATGAATGGAATGAATGGAATGAATGGAATGAATGGAATGAACGCAATGAATGCTATGAACGAAATGAACGAAATGAACGAAATGAACGAAATGAACGCAATGAACGAAATGAACGCAATGAACGAAATGAACGCAATGAACGCAATGAACGCAATGAACGCAATGAACGCAATGAACGCAATGAACGCAATGAACGCAATGAACGCAATGAACGCAATGAACGCAATGAACGCAATGAACGCAATGAACGCAATGAA